>MBFL02000499.1:0-21591 GCA_001696595.2 Aspergillus hancockii | reverse complement strand
TCAGTAGGCTACGTACGTGTAGCTGATACAGCCTCATCCTGCCCATCTTTCCCCTAAGATCACAACAGTATCAATCAATAAAAGTGTTGGAACTTCTGGTGAGCGTGTCGAAGTGTTGAGTCAGTTCGTATCCCGTCGTAGAATGATAACTAATCATAATAACCCGTTGACCCCAACCACATCTCCCCAAAAAAGCTGGGGATAAGGACGTAGTATTCCGCTTATTGAGTCATACTGAATGCTCAACTCACCCTGACGGCCGTTGGAAATGCATACACAGCCACAGCCATGTGAACATGGCCCCATAAAGCAAACGCAGGCAACAGATGTATGTTCCATATGGGTCGTGAGATACCAACGGTTGAGTAGTAAGGCCCCGGCAAGCGCTCATCCCCAGATACTGCAGCACCAGCTACATATTGCCCGGGATACTACCATAGTAGATTGAATAACATCACCGAACACAAGTCGAGCAATCGTAATAGCACCGGTGATGATCAAGTCAGTCCACCAGCACTAAGTTCCCGTTCCGTCATAACCGGGAACGCGAAAGAGTTTAACCACAATCGCCAGGGCATGATAAGAACCCAGTCTCTCAATACCTTCACCTCACTGCGAGACCGTCGTAGCAATTGTAGGAAGACAGACTCTGCTTTTCTTCGGTAGAGATACGACCGTACGTTCATCCTGCGCTACTATGGCCGTCTTCCTGCCAGAAAGCACTATTCTAGGTCCGTTGAATACGGACAGCATCATCAGCTCTAAAATGGACAACGCGAAAAGAAGGCCGGTAATGGTTCTCGGAAACACGACGATAACGAAAGTATCCTAAAACAATTGATGCGAGGGAAACAGAAGCGCGAAGGCGAGATTGTTTCATACCTGAAGAGGAGGGATCTTGGCTTAGGGCTGGTTACCGTATAATCCTATCAACACTGATCAGAGCTGAGAGCAACCACGCGATGAATCAAGTCCCCCGCATGGCTCACCCTGAATGACCGAATAGTATTACCAGTGATGCCTTACTGTCCCTCTTCCATCTTCCCCAGAGCCTTAGTCGATCGAGGACAGCGCGCTGGAGTAGGAGTATAGATCAACTGCGCGGAACTATTCTCCGAGGCCATGGCAAGACAATGCGATAATTCCAAAATGCACGGGTCTTACCAGCATCCAACAACCAGCGTATCAACCTCCCGATCGTCAATCGCGATAAGTGTCTTGTTACAACTTGGAACGTGGATCACCTTGCACTCTATGGGCCCGGATTAAGCTCTATATTTTCGAAAACTCAGGGAGGAAGAAACAGACGATGAATAGGTAGCTTGGGGCAGCGACAAGGGTTGCGGAATGTCACGTTCTCCGCAGCGGTAGAGGAATGCCTTCATCTGTGTTAATACACCTTTGAGTGTGAGTTTCTCCACGACAATCTATGAACTGAACACGGCATACTGACCAGAGCTAAGCCCAGGAGTTATTCAACCCCAATAGCAGCACCGTACACCTAGATCTTATAGATGTAATGGTCGCCTCCAACAGCAACGCAGATGCGTCCATGCGCCACCAGATTGTGGTCCTAGAAAGCACAGAAGCCGGTAGCTAAGGCAACTTCTGATATTATCTCAAGTCCAGAGTCTATAGCGCAATTCTCCGCCATCAACGACCTTCTCTGTTACAGTCGAGCCCTTATCAGACCCGTCCTGAAACCAGATAAGGCTGCTGCACACCTCAGGACTCTGTCTCATGGGTTTCCGATCGACAGATCACCGCGTTGGACACCTGGCCATCCGAGCTGGGGAGGATGACGACTAACGCCTTCATCGCACAACGAATGAGCAGCGTCAGCTCTCTAACTGCCTTGTGGGAGTCCATCGGTGCAAACGTCCACTCTGTCCCCAAATGTCATCTAGCCCGAGCCCCGGATCGGACCATTGTTGCTACTTGACGGGCCTGTCTTCGTTGAATAAGGTCTGCATGGGGGGATCCGCTGTCTGATGCGCTTCGCGCATTAATCGGGTCATCCCTACCCCATGATCCAGCGCTCGCGAGTCAGCAAGGTAAGCCATCCTCAAACTAACCTTCAAGGAGGACACGTTGGACACCCGGAACTTCACCGCAAACTGTCTGGTTCGGTGTCTTCTTCAGAAGGGCGGACGTATTACGTTTGTATGAGCCGTATTCACGAGACGGGGAGGTAAGGGATACTCTAGACTGTGGGGCAAGTAGAATAACTACCTCGAGTAATGAGGCGGCAGGGGTTGCAATGCACTAGTGATTCACACAAACTGGGATACTTTGAGGGTTGGCGGAGTCCTTTGGGCATAAGCGGCAACCCCCTTGGGGCCACCCACACTATGACTCGATCCTCGGGGACCTAGCCGACCATGGAAGGATGGGAGCAGTGTAACTTCGAGTCGTGGAGAACGGGGCTCGAGGTTGAGGGAAGGAGGTCGACGTGACTGTGCCTCATATTAGCGGGCACCCGGGGAATTATGTATGCTCACCTGACTTGTATAGAGGCCCAGAGGGCCAGTAGCCAGCATAATGCGTCGCCAGCGTAATGGAGGTTGAGAGCTTGAATAGGCAACGCAAGACAGTCTTGGCAAATGTGCATAGCATGCACAGTCACTGTAACAATGTAGAAATAAGATACTACTCGTGAACAGAATACTACGGATATTGCATAATAGTCTCATACCAAGAACAACAGATGATAAGAGACGTGCCTGGCCACAGCAAAAGGGCCATTGTAAGTGCACAGGCTAAAGGTCGTTTGTGCTGGGCGCTGGGTGCCGCGGATACAGCCGGCCTATTGAACGGCTAATCGACACTGGTTTCCTGTGCTTTCGCCGTATTAATCAAAGCTGTGAATCGGGGTTACGCACCAACTAGGGTGCCGAGACGCAGTTGTTTCTTCGGTTGTGTTGCCTTCACGAAGCAATTGTTCTTTGATAACACACACAACTGCTCATCTTCAAGCCTCCATCCCATTAAAGTCCTTCCATAGATCATCTACCACATCATCAGAGCAACAATGTGTGGAACCTTGATTGCGACTATCCTCTACAAATGCGGCCATAGGGTGCGCAGCGCCGACCCGGCCCCATGCCCCCCACAAGGCCGCCCCCATAACTGGCAGGAAGTCTTTTTGGGAATGTCCCGTAATAGGCACCATGTGTGTCCCGACTGTCGTAACCTGCCAAACGGCATTGATCATGGTAAGTCCTTTGATATTACTGTACTGGAACACCCAAGAGAGCTGACTATTCTGCATCGAAGGCCATGCAAATGGGCATGCCCTCCCTGAGTTCTCTTTCCCTCCTAGAGAAGGAGAGGACGCCGAGACGTCGGGCGAATAGGGGGTTTGGAATGGAGGATGAGGTTGACATTTTTTTTTTCTTTCGGTCTTTCTTGCTTTTTTTGATTAGCAACTTGAGCACTGTGGTGCGATTTGACAGTTAATGAATGCGTCAACAGGGCCATGAGCCATGGAAATTGGCAGTAATTTGGGAAACCAATATCTCCTTTCAAATCTCAATCGTAGGAGTCCGCTAGACCCTTCGATCCATCCTCCCTCGGAAGCCCATCGGAAGATCAACCTACGCGTCGGGTGAGACAAGAATTGGGACAAATGGTCATCTAAAAGTCATGTAAAGGTCACAGAAGGCTCACCTGTGGGGATTCAAGCCCTCACTGTGCGCTCGTTCGGATCTCCAGCGTTTGTCGTCCCCTCCCAGCAACTATCTTGACATAATTTGTTTTCCCTGATGGGATGGGTATCTGCTGACAGGAGGACTTGGAGTACAGGTATCCACATAGTCGAGGTATAGCGCCGAAGCCACGCTTTCTAGAGCGTCGAGCCGAGCCCACGGTAACCGGTGCAACCAGGAGGTAAAAGCGCTTCGCCATGGTTACCAGCGGTAGTAGTACCGGGCTCCTCTCTAATGCTCATACAACTAACGGGAGCAGAACGATTGTAAGCATCCGGTACGACACCAGGAAGATCCTTCGTCGGTAAAGGACACCTCGCTTGGTAAGCAACGGCCGTATTTAGCTCACAGAAGGGGCAGGCAGTGAGAAAACCACGGAGAACGGCATGGACAGGCGATTAGGCAAGATACTATTATGGAGAAGGTCCCTGTGTGCAGTTCGTACTCAGATATGTGTCGCAGGAGGTTGATAATCTCTTGAAACCAGATTATTCACTCTTGCCTCCGTTCCTGCCTCCGTTCCGACCTGGGCCTTTACAATGACGGAATTCTGCAAAGGCATGATTTCGCACAGACATCACTATCAAAGAAGCCTGTTGAGTGTAATGTCTCGCGTAGAGGGGGTTCATTGTGGATACCAACTATCCAATGACTGTCTCTCTCTATCTATCAGGATCACGCAGTTATTGACAACAGCTTGTTTGCAACGCTCTGGGGACCCGGGTGGTACGCCTTGTGCTGGATCTACTTGTCCTGGTTTGCCATCTCGTGAGGTAGCTGCGTACCTTTCAAAACTTCGGGATCGATGTGTGCGGAATGTCAGCGGTGGTGGACGAGTTGGCGGTTATGTCAGGCTCAGAGCTGGCGACAAGCTGAGACTTTTCACTCTTACTGATTAACGGGTAGCAATGGTGAAAGGCGTAGAAATTTATGGTGTGGAATATAATGATCAATTGGAAGGTACTGTCTTTGAAACATCTGCATAAAACGATTTAAACGTGCAATATCTGTTATTTCATTGAACACTCGACAGAAACACATTGCTGGTTGTATTGAAGTGAAGTTAAAGGGTGAAAAGTTTCTCAGCTATCTAAGCATACACCCCCTGCTAGGCGGTTGGCCAAAAGTCAACCGTAGTGGATTTCAAAACCACGAGCATAGACCGAACATTTAATTCCCATCTCGAGCGACCCCCGCAAAACTCCAAAACACAGTGAAATCACTTCATGTCTAGCCGACGATGTAAAAACCCCTACTTTCACTTATTCTAACTCTTTTTATTGAAGAAACATTGCGGCATTACGGTAAATTCTATTGTTCCTAAACTAACTTCACCTGTACATACACCTTCCGATGACAGGCCAAGTCCGACCGATCAGGGTGAATTATAACCTCGGAACACAAAGTCAACTACTACGTCCACCCATAGTTCAGACCATCGTGTGACCTCGAATCCACAGTCCAAGATCAAGGTCTTACCATTGTACATCAAAGCGCCAACGGTTGCAACGGTCCCAGCCATGCATCGGAGTGGGTCACCCAGGTAGTATTTCCGGCGCGTACGAGTGGACCGCAATGGTGCTTGGCACGGTAAGCTTATGTCGAGTTCATCCCTCGGAGGATACTTCCGACCGCTGTGCATGCTCCGCTCCGTACACCACGCAATGGACAGATGATTAGTTAGGAGGTATTTTTTCTATCGTATTGGGTAATATGGGGGTTCGAGATACTGAGTGGAACGTTCCGAATAAAATCGAGGAGCCTCATCCTGGGATATTTGCGAGAGGGTTGAGCTATGTCTCTTTGGAGAACGGACGTGCATCGTTTTGCCCGTACAAGATATGTTCAACGTAAATGGGGGTTTGTGTTCCTCTTAGAATTAGGACAAGGGGTTGTATCACTCCAGGAAGCAACGTCAAACGAAGAGAAGTCAGTCGAGGTCGGTAAACGAATGAAATGGATTCGCGAGGACGAGCAATGATAGATAGCACGAGTAATGGATCACAAAGGTCAGTTACCTAGATCGTGTGTAGTATACAGGTGTGGCCACATGAGTGTTAGAGGAACTGGGTCGTTATCTGAATAGCCGCATGAAGGTATCAGTTAGCGACGCCTTGAAAAAAATAGTATTCTACCCCGAAGAAATGAAGATATGGCATAATATGCGACGTTATGAAGCCTCCCAGCTCGTCGTTGCGCGAAATAAGGTATACGATTTTGAGGACAGATCATAGAGATAGAAGGGAAGGAATGTATGTACAAAAGGAGCTGCGTATTGACTTGTGAGATGGGTAGAAGTATTTAGATCGAATATAGTTACGCGAGATGATTAGGATTACATACATTGCACAATGGCGAATAGAATACATCGCTCCAAGGTAACATGGTTGATTGAGATTTAGAATTAATGAGGGTAAATAATGATTGAATAGTGTGGGTGGGTGTAGTTTGTATAGCTCCACAATTACTGAGGAGGAAATGGTGGAGGTGGAAGGGAATGGGGCGGTGTGGAGGAAGCATGTCATCTTAGAAGAAAAGATCAGGCAGGGAAGGGCAGTGATGGTTACAACCTCAATTTTACTGAAAGGGTGGACGTGGTTGCCCGTCAGTCGCTGGTTTCTAGTTTGGGAAGGAGATGCAAACAGTGAATTGCGAAAGGGGGGTTCCACCATCCGGACGGAGACAAGAGACAAGAGACAACAGATCAGGAGTTGTGTATGGCTTCAAGATGACCAAGTTGAGGAGAGAAGAGAGTAGACTCAGAAAGTCCTTAGAGTGGAAAGGCAGTCTTGTAGATCCACTCAAACCACTCCACAATGAGGCTCCACACTACCACCTACTACCACGGGGTTACTACACCACAAAAAGCAGTATACAGACAGCTTCAATGGCTCTGTATAGCTTCACCTAGACCCAGGAAAAAGAGAAAAAGAAGGGAAAAAAAAAAAAAAAAAAGTGTGAGATCCGGATTTTAACCCAGGTACTTTCGCTCCACTATTTCACCAACATGGTCTTCGTGCTTTGACAGCAAGGGCACCGGGGCAACCCTCTTCCCGTCTATTCATACGGTTCAGTATGATCAGGGCCGCACATATAATGAAGACTTCTCCGTCAAGCCTCGATCCCGAAGAGAATCGAACGAGGGCCCCCAAGGTATGTTGTATATTCGCACGCAGACTTGTAGGAAGACTGGTGTGGGATTCTTAAGCCAGGCAAAAGCCATTCTCTGAGCGTGCGCAGGTCAGCTGGAGTCCCTCAGTCCATTCGGCCATCAGGCTTTCACTGGGTTATTATGGAAGAATCGATGTTGATTCATATAGTGACTTTGCCTAAGGATGGCCTGAGGCTGCTCCGAGTGGCCTCAGGTTGGGTGGGAGGCCTGACGTTGTGCGGTTGTGTGGTTGTGCAGTTGTGCAGTGGTACAGGTTGGGGAAGTTGCGGGGGACATACTTCTGATATCCCTGACCAGCGGCAACAGTGGGTCACTCATGATAGCCTATTCAAACGATTGACCCACCGCCGCTCTCTGTGGACGGTAAGAGGACCGCTTGGGTCATCAGACGCTTATGGCAGAGATTGATCACTAGGCAGGGGATATGCTTTCTTCAATCGTCCACGCGGTGGTATTGCGTCTGTATTCACACAGCCACAACTCAAGACCAGCTGAGGTCCCGACCGCAATGCCAAAGATTCCAAACTCACGACCGTTCTTATCAGTATCCGGTCTAGAAATATGTAATAGAACTAGACACGCAACGGTATCACATTATATCTCCGCTCATCAACGCCACGGCCCTAACGATGATGGGATAGTTCAGAGCCGATGTTGAGGCTGCTCATAGCACGTACATCTATCACTGGTAAGAGAATGTTCATTTCAATCAGTTTAGGGCATAATACTGCACCGCCATATTCAGACTAATTTTAGATCTCATAGTGTGCTCCACTACACTGCCACACGATCGTCCAGTCGGAGATATATATATATCGGAAACAGATGCAGAATATCGGACTCACGCGTGCTATAAACGATCACACGCCGCAAAAATAGGAGCAAGATATTCTCACGGTACCATCGCGCGGCTGTGGAATCCAATCCACAGTTTAGCCGAGCCTAGGCAACGAAATCAGGCGTCAAAAAGTAGCCAAGCTTTGTACTATAGGGCTCAGGGTTACAGCTCACTGAAGTCACCCTATACGGACCACCCTTCCATACTAGATGACAATTACAGATCCGCACATAATAAGATAAATTCGCAGTCTAACACATATTAAAAGACCATCAAATTGGCATTAACAGTACTCACCTCCATAGATATCTCCTCAATCGGACCTCAGAAATCGGACCTCAGATTCAGCCCAATCGGGCAGTGGATCATCAAGTCTTGGCCTGAGGCCTGTGGGTCCCGTGGCTGTTACTTGGCTGCCTGACGCTGACGTCGCCGGTTTCACATCCAGACCGACTTCTTGCATTGCCTGTAGATTACTACATATATAAAAAGGTGAGTCCCCAAATTTTGTCTCCGTATCTAATTGCCATCCTCCGATACTCTATTAACGCGTTATCTCGCTAATCACGAACAAGCCCATACCCCCTCAACCAAACAACCAAAATGGGCGCCTTCTCCGTCTCCTCCCCCGTGAACTTCATCCTCCCATCCTCCGGCTCCGGCTCCTCCATCAAGAAACCCATCAAATCCGTCCAGAAACCCTGCTTCGGCTGCGACTGCGGCGATGAAGAATGCGATTGCTGCATCTGCACCGTGATGTAATGTACGTTTGTTTTCATTGCCCGACACTGACTGGATGGTGAAGATTGACATAGAGGAATAGAAACCCGCTCAGGTGGGCGGTCAGTTGGTCAGTGCTAGATGCGGACTGGGGATAATGATTGATGCGAGTATACGGGAGACTTTTGATGATCTATTATACACACCGGGGGTTCGAGGGGGTGTGGTTTTCTACGGCTTTTAGCGATGATTGTCGGCGTGTGTTGTTGTTATCGATATCCATTTGAATTACATTTAGTTTTCGTTCGTTTGTTTGTTCAGGATCGGCGCATAATGATCGTTATTGTCTCTTTTCTTTGATCGTTGGGAGAGTTCTATGGACACTGACGTCATCTACGGTGTTGTCTTGGATGTCCTTTCCGCAAAGGACAACACAAACAGGGTGTCACGTTGTGTGCACTAGTACCATCATTCAAGACTCGACTGTCCTCGAGCTGTAAACACCAACAAGGGTTCCCTTGGAGAAAGCACGACTACTGGTCGGGCCCTGACATATGGTTGTAGCGCACGTGACTTGGTGCTGCTTCAGCGTTTCTTCTCCAATTGGACAATTGCGAAATGCCCGGGAATCTATTGAGACTATGCACAATTTCTACATCTGTTCTTTTAGTGTAGGAATTCCTACGCTTACCGACTAGACATTCTCCCGAGGGGAACTGTTCAAATGTGCATACCACCCTTTTCACTAGCCGGATGGCTGTATGGTCTTAGGGCTGTATGATGCTAGTGTAGTATAGTCCATAATAGGAAATTTATTATATAACCTTGATGGTAAAAGAAATCTAAGGTATGAAAGGTCTACGTACGGCTCTAGTCTAAACGGTGGCATTCGAAGGCCAAAGAAGTAGACCACACGAAAGGGATGGAAAAGGGTTTCAGTCCTGGATGGGAGAATGATCAAACCAAACAAAAGAAGAGAAAGAAAAAGACAAAAGGAAGACAAACAAATTATGTGTCTTTAGATGTACAGGGCAAGACGATATTGCACAGTCTAACAATGGTATGCACTCAACGTATATCCACAAGAACGTAGGACAATCTTGGAAACGAGAACACAGTTGTACAGTAGGTAAGCCCAGTCTAAGTAGCACCAGATGCTCTCTTTCCCTTCGGTACACGGGCCAACCAGTAGATGAGAACCGCAGCGCCAATATTGAAAAAGATGTATACCCACATCAACCCGAAGTTCCGCCAGGCATCGTCGAAGTTGCTGGATACCTGTGCCAGGTACGTGTTCGTTTTGTCCATGGTACAGAACGCACAGTTAGTCATGGCTTCCGGGTTCTGCAGATAACCACTCCCAACTGCGTCAATGTAGGGTTGCATGTATTGCTTGCAGCTCTGGTTACTAGGCGGGTCGAATCGAAGATACTCGACTGCTTCACATTCGACAGTTGTCCCAGAGAGGCCGGTTGATAACATTGCGGAAATCAGGTATGTGAACGGTGACACACGATACATGAAGATCCAGAACCCGGGCATTTTATCTGGCGTCGCAAGAACACCACAGAAGATAAGGCAGAGAGAAAATAGTAAGGTAGCAATGTTGCCACCTGTTTCAGCCAGTTCAATGCCTGCTATAACCATATGGGCAAACGTGGAAGTGAAAAGCAGGAATGTCCAGATTAGCAAGAACATGAGACCACCTCTTTCGGTCACTGCATCAGTGGGCTTCGCGTTGTTATACAATCCAATGGGGTAATACCAACAGAAGAACATGAGCGCCGCCATCAGAGTGTTCCAGGGCAGTTCCACGAAAATATTGGCCGTCATAAAGGCTTGCCAAGAATAGGTTTTTGATGGACGTTCACGGACTTCATAGAGAGAACGTTGCGTGACGAAATGAGGCATGATCTGCTGCACCAAATTGCCAAAGATTGTCATCAACATGAATACACTAAACATCTGATTCTGCATGCCCTGAACTGAGTTTTTGGCATGGAAGAAAGAGAATCCGATATAAAGGGAGGTGAATACGGAAAGCGCTGTCTTGGACCAGATATAACTCGGTGTGCGGTAATATTGTGCAAAGACACGGATCAAGCATTCCCACAACTGAATGTGAAACGGTGCCGCATATTCCTTGAAGGCCTCTGTGTCAGGATTCTCCACAGACTTGGCAGACAGGGTCGATTTCAGTTCGGCAAGATGTTCCTTAACCTTTCCATACTCGGGGCTCTCACGCCACACCTTTGGCCAATCTATCTCACTGTGTGATCCCGGAGCTGCTCCGATCACATCCAGCATCCACTCAGCAGGATTCTCACCAGGGGATAGGTGATGGGCACCATTTCGTTCAAAGTAGCTTGATAGGGTCGAAGAATTTTGTCCTATTTCACCGAAATAGATCGTCTTTCCTCCCTTGGCCAAGAACAGAAGGCGATCAAACCGCTGGAACAACATTGCTGAAGGCTGATGAATAGTGCACAAAATTGCCTGGCCGTGTTGCGTTAAGGTATCAATCAAGTCCAGGATCGACCAGGAGGTCTGACTGTCAAGGCCCGAAGTAGGCTCATCCAAAAATAGCAGAAGTTGAGGCTTTGCAGCAAGTTCAACACCAATCGTCAAGCGCTTACGTTGTTCAACGTTCAATCCTTCTCCAGGTACTCCAACAACTGCATCAGCGTAGGCCTCCATACCAAGAAGTGTAATAACCTCCTCAACATAGTCGAGTTTCTCCTGACGGCTAACATGTGCTGGCTGACGCAACAATGCGCTGAACCTAAGAGCTTCGCGAACAGTAGATGTAGCTAGGTGCAGATCCTGCTGTTGAACATAGCCTGTTTTACGCTGGAATGATTGATCACGAGGGCGTCCATCCACAAGCATCTCCCCGGTAATTACGCCCATGGTAACGCGCGTAGCGAGAACATCCAATAATGTTGTCTTTCCCGCTCCTGAGACGCCCATCAATGCAGTACAAGTACCAGGTTTGACCCATCCATCAACATGATCCAGAATCCTCCTTGGATTTCCTTTGATCTTAATGTCGTAGCAAACGTCCTGCCATTGAAAGATCGCAGTCTGTCTCTGAATTCCCGCCGACGTTTGAGGGGCAGATTCATCTGTCTTCGGGGTACCAGCTGGCTCGGGTGATTCCAGATCTGCCTTCTCAGACGTACTTTTAGGCTGATGTCCGCGACGGAACAGGAGGACTTCACCTTTCGATTTTTGCTCTGAGATGTATTCCGTGGATGCAAGATAAGTGAAAGCGAAGAAGGCCATGAAAGCAATGAGAATACCCAAGTTTCTCCACAAATGGCTTTTAACATACTCAAAGCTCTGTTCGAGATAAAGCGACCCGTGTACAGTCGATGAACCGGACTCTGCTCCGACCGTCCCGCAAATTCGATTCTGCATCGGGACTTTTTCATAAGCGCCTCGCGAAGGTACAATGTTAGAACACTCAAATTGCCGGCCATGAAACTCATTCACCATAAAACTCTCAAAGGAGTAGGAAATCGGATTAATATAGTTCATCCAGCGCGACCAACCAAGCATATTTCGGGTAGGGATAACGAAGCCAGTGTAAATCACCATACCCAGAATCAAAATGGCTGCCGGGACAAGCGCCTGCGAAAGAGAGCGAGATGTTGCTGCAATTGTTCGGAAGATCATGGACATGGTGTATGTGGTGACCACTGAAAAGAGCCAGAAGGTGAACCAGGCTCCTGCGTCACGCCGTAGATTGGTCATGAAATATAAGGGGAGATTGAAGGTGACCGAATTGACCAGCTTGTAAGGGGTATCACATAGCATGGATGCAACAGCCTCTGCAAAGGGGTGGTAGAAGGCGTATCGAGCTTGCTTCTCAACAATCGGCCGTTGAGCGTACAGGGTCAAAATTTCTAGAGCACTAGAGAAAGCATTGAGAAGCACAGCATAAAACAGCAGCGCCCCTCTAGAGTAAAAGCTGTCAGAGTTATCGGGAAGATCGTAGAAAACAGAAGCAACGATCAAGGATATAATGAAGTTTCCGATCAAAGCGGTTGCCGTCAAGCTGAAATCACCACGGAGGCGCTGGAAACCACGGGCGACGCAGAGGGAGATCTGATCCCATACCGAGATTGTGTACGGAGATTTGACACGTTGGTGTTTTGCTTGCATCGCTTTGCGGGCATCTATGAAAGAATGGTAGGAGGATCCACCAATCGGATATTGCTTCTCAAACTCGTCGATCTCCATCAACAGCTTTGCTCGAGCATCGCTTTGCTTCCATGCGGCGGCAAATTCATCTGGGGTGCGAGGCACACGGTTTTCGAATCCAGGGCGAACCTTTCGCTCTCCGGGGCTAGTGAGAGACGTCAAGAAATCTGCTGTCGTCTGGCGGTCCGGGCATTCAAATCCCATGTCCACAAAGAATTGTTTGGCCTCCGTTGTTCGCCCGAAATAGATCTGTCTTCCTTCATAGAGTACAGCCACCTTATCAAACACGTCATACGCATTTTGCGATGCCTGATATATAGCCACACAGGCCACAGTACCTGCGTACTTGCTCATCAGGGCCAGGTTTTTGCAAAACTCCAGAGCATTCGCACTGTCAAGGCCTCTGGTACTGTTGTCCCAGCATTGCAAGGGTGCCTGGCTCAGTGTCGCCTCCGCGATGCTGACACGCTTTCGCTCTCCACCGCTGACTCCCCGGACGTAGTCGTTGCCAACACGGGTATTAATTGTATGGGACAACCCGAGCATCGTCATTACCACATCTCTCATGTGCTCGGCGTATTGGTTCCGAGTAACACCCTCCAAACGGTTTCGGGGGGCTCGGGCCAGGGCTGCAAACTTCAGGGTATCGCCCACGGAGAGTTGAGGAAAATGAACGTCGGTTTCAGCGGAGTAAATTGCCTCGCCCTTGAAGGCGTTGTGCATTTCCTTTGCAGGAATACCTAAGCGTTGTGATCAGTATGTTAGAATGAGAAGGAGGAGAAAAGAGGATGACAAGGTGAGATTGTGTTTGTGTGCATACCTTGATAATTCAGCACCGAGTCATCTGACATCTCAATGCCGTTCATTTCTCCCGCAATCGTCTTGAGGAACGTGGAACATCCACTGCCCGGTCTCCCAAGCACGACCAACATCTCGCCACTTTTGACCAAGCCGTCGAATTCACGAAGGATCTGGATCTTTTGCATCTTGATACCAGCTAGCTTGCGGGCAATAGTACCAATTTCCAAGAGTGAATTGAGGACATCCTTCTGGTAGTCCGTGGGAGACCCGAATCCATGGACATTCAGGTTCCTGAAGGCAACACCGGCCGTCCGATCTGGGTACTGCTCAGGGTCACGGGAACGAATAGCAAGCAGCATCTTGAGCCAGTCTCTGGGTTTGAAATTCGGGCTGTCGGGGTTAAGAGTCGAGTCAGGGTCCTTCACGAAGAACGGGTTTTCAAGGGTGCCTTTTGCAGAGAATCGAGTCGAGTGGCGTGTTAGTTGTCGAGCTAAATTTACCACCCGAACTTCCATCCTCTCTTCCGCATCCTCTTGAAGCGTCAAGGCATCCTCACTCTTTTCCGGATCGGCACCCCGTGTTCCTGCCGTTGAGGGAGGGTCTTGGGCTGCACTATCCTCATCCGTATCGCCATAGCTGTGCGACACATTGTTATGGCTCACGACGGACTGCTGCCGGGTGGAGTCCGGTCTGACTGCCCCCAGAAAAGACATGGTGGCTTGGCAGTATGTCTAAATGCAAGTCGATCCTCCCATCGACAGGAGCTAGACCAGAGCCAAAAATGCTGATCCGGCGAAGTGCAACGCCACACGAGGAGGAGCGCGAAGCCAACAATATGAGTTGATATATGTACGTCTTTCGGTCAGTAAGAACACAAGATATATGGTGGAGATTCAATAACACAAAGATGACTTTGTTTCAACAGGATTAAATTAGCCTATCTAACGATGAATGCTACCGCCAAGGGGTAAACAGGACATGTTTATATATGAACCCAAGCCCATCATTTTTCCACATGCTTCCGATGAGACGGATCCACCTCCAAGGGGGGCGCATCAAGAAAACTCGAAGATTGCTTCGCCTACATAGGGAACGTCCGGGGTCCCGAGAAAAGTCTTATCGGAAGATGAAGATCCTGGAATGACGAAAGCCCTAAAAGGGTGTGACACTTGAAGGCAGAAGCTTTTGGCTGCGACTCCCGATTTCCGAGCCAACCAAATCAATGGAGGGGATAAGCTGGCCGTATATATATGATCTAGGTTGTGCCTGTACGGACCGAAAACGTGGACACTGCACTTGGCGGCAGTCCTGGCATCGATTAGGAGAATCTCAACATTCCGATGCTAGATGTTCGGATGTGAACGGGAGTCAGTCACCGAGCTAAGAGTGAGATGTATTGATACGGTGTAAATGACAATACCGCAGCAACATCCGGCATCCGCACCTGCCAAGACCGACGAAGGCTTTTAGTTCTCAGCACGCCCCCTGTCCTTACTCTGTGGCAACTAATTATTCGGCCTGACGAGTTCCCGAGTAAGGCCTACCCTGCGTCTCAGATCGACCGTGGGTTCCAGATCACCATGTACCCCCGCCTCGAAATTTGGGGCTATCCCCGTCTGCGAGATTATCTAATTTTCATGTTCCCACATCTTCTTTAACATCATCACTTGAGTTACACAGAGCCCGAGCAATGAGTCGCCTCAGCGAGGGTGTCGGATCTCTCTCACATGTACCTCATGATTCCATGTCCGGGGCACATCTTCCAACGGAGAAGGGAACGGCCAGGAAGGATGATGCGCCGCATAAAGTGCGCGACTCCGTTCATATGGGAAGAACAGAATACTGATTATCGTCTGCCGTTCAGATTTGCAATGCATGCCAAACCAGGAACCAGGAATGCGACCTTGGCGCAAAAGCCAGGTGCTCAACGTGCAGGGAGCTGCGCATTCCCTGCACGCGCAATGAGGAGAGATATAGAGCAGACATGAGAAGGTACTGTAGATCCGGCATTATGAATCTTGTTTATTCCCAGGACAGAAGTCTCATGCTGAATAAAGGCGGGTAATGATCAACCGACTAGAATCAAATATCGAGAGGATGGAGTCTCGGCTACAAGACATAGGGCTTAAATTGAGCGAAGATAGGGCAATGCCAGTAGATGCGCCTCTACGCGTGACTAATCCTGCGTTAAGTCACTCGGAGCATGATATCGCAAGTAACTCGGATTTCAGCAGCTCTAGCGCTGGCCCTGAGCCAGATCCCATTAGCACGACCAGAAGTGCTGATACTACCCCGGGCATAGTATTCTCATACAAAAGTGTAGAGGATTGGCCGCCGTCTCTGGCGTCTTTCTCTATTCCGAGATCTTTAGTTGATACACCAATTTCAGGAGGTCAGAAATTCGGATGTAGTATCTTCTTTCCAGACCGTGTGGACTAACTGATTCTCAGGCTTTTCGGCTATTTCTCGAAAAGGGATCGAGTGGATATCTCAGAAAGCTGGGAACATCTCTCTGGAGCGGCTCTCATCGTTGCTATCGGCGGAAGACGATCACAAAACTATATCCGATCGTCCGCTCAATGGTGCATTTTCTAGTCGAATTTTTTGCTCGCTGCCATCGCCCGAAGAGATCATATCCCTGTTACACAATTATATACAGGATTTCAATGTGTTGTTCCCTATTTTCCAACGATCCGAACTGTTGACACTTTTTAACCAAGGAAATCTGGATATGAAGTCGCAAACACCGAGTCAATGGGCTTGCATCAACGCCGTACTGGCAACGGCAAACATGCTTCGCCCAAAGGACGGAGAGTCTGGACAAAGCGATCTTGAAAAAAGCTGGCTCTTCATCCAGAATGCTCTGGAGGTTGTAAACGAGCTTAATCTTGGTCCGCCGGATCTGCTGGCTCTCCAGGCTCTCTTACTAATGGTATAATCTGGCCCCCACGCGTCCTTGAAGCCCAGAATTTGAGCTAAATGTTAACACAGGCTACCTTCCTTCTGGGAACATCGGCTGTCCACCCCTGTGGCTTTTTGGTTTCCACTGCTATTCGCATCTGTCACGATCTTGGCTTGGGAAGAACAGAGGATGGGGCTCCTTTGTGTTCTGAAAAGGCCCAGCACAGGCAGACGGTATTTTGGATCGCTTACTGGCTAGATCGAGAGTATGGCGATTGTGTCATCGGTTAAGATGGTTCTGAACTAATGCTCGGTAGATTATCGCTTCGATTCTGTGAGCCACCGGCGCAAAGTGACGAAGATTTTAACGCAACCCTGCCGATGGAGGCACCTACCGATAGCATGTATGCCATGCCAACTAGTGACTTATCGGGAAGCTTTAATGCGTTCCGCTCGACTTGCCAGCTTGCAATCATCAAGGGTCAACTTTATAGAGACCTTTACTCGCCCGCGGCGGAGGATCGGCCTCTTAGCCAAGTAATCACTTCTGTCGGAGTACTAGACGAAAAACTTCAGGAATGGAAACGAAGTATTCCAGCTGAATATCAGCCGGAAACACGAGCCGGAAACGATTCACGCCGGCCGAGGATGTCGCCTATCTTGCTTTTGCTACACTACTCATACTTCCACTGCATGATCGCAGTACACCGTCGCGTTGCCGCCCGTGACCTATGTATCGGGATGGATTTGATGAAGAAGAACGACTTTACCAGTTCGCCGGCCTCATTGTCAAATCCGAGAGTATTGCTGTCTACGTCGTTATGCACTAAGGCCGCCAGGGCGTCTATCCACCTAACGAACTACTTGTCACAGGAACACATACCGTTCTTTGGGTAAGTGATGCTCGAGACTTTACTACTTACATGCTAACATTCGGTAAGATCTTTAGTCTATTATCCGGTAGTCGCATCGATGACGCTTTCCTGGAGTATCATCCGCAACCCTCAGGATGCCTATCGAGGGTATAACTTGAAATTAATTGATCGCACAGAGGAATACCTGTCCTCTCAAACATTTTGCAAAGCCTTTGAAGGGATACGGCGTCTTGTGAAGCAGTGCGCCGAATATCGCTCCGTCGCGCAAGCTGCGGTCAAGGCAGCACTGTAGGGATGCAGTGGAGCCGACATTCTTTTGTAATTGCGGAGTATTTCTAGCCTTTATGGACATTTACCACGAATCACGAGCTGAGCGCCTGCTTCTCTGTTGATTTCACGGGGCGTACGGTGGTCTAGAATTTTATCGACGGTCCAACCTTGGTATTGAGCACGATGTATGGAAGATTCCTCTATCTCATGGTTCATCATTGGCCTCACCTCGCTAGTGGGATTACGTTGCCGTTTCAGACGAGCCTGGGTTTATGGATCTGGTCTTTCTATCTAATATTTATGTACATATTCCTCAGACCCCCAACAAGCTATGACGACGATCTGATAATGAAGAGATGTGGCACCCCTCGCGGCATTGCATGACTCACGAGAAGGGTTATGTGAATTTGATTTTCTTGTAGACATTGGGGAAACGCTGAAAAACGCTGAATAGAATTGCTAAAAGGACTGATGGACTTTTAATGATCAACCACCAGTCGAACAGTAGAATGAGGTCGTACGATAGGAGATCCTCATGGAGAAAACATTGAAAACACGCATGGTAATTCGCCATAAGTAAAACAGGAAAAGTCACGAGGCATGCCTTACTAGGCAGGTAGAAAACGCCTACAGATATTGTGTCAGGCATACTATGCACAGGGATGTACGTCGAATGATCGGACTTTCCTAGGTGATGATTCCTGTGTTTGCAACATAAATTCCTTTTCGGCCCTCGTCGTATCGCTGAGAAAGAGAATGGTAGCTCCTTCTCATTTAATTGAATAAATTATTGTCCTAGTGGCAGGGTGAATTGTAAACGTTTAAGTTAATATTCTGGACACGTGAAGGTGTATAGTGTATAGTATATATTTGTCCCGTCCGCTAGATTTTTAGTATACTGTAAAGCCAAGGACCATGATGCGTTTCTAGCCCCGCGGCTCCGGTGGCTCTTGATAGAGGATACTGCCAATTTTTAATTTGTAGTATACAGTCTCCATTCTTCGCTCATGTTGGTCTGTATCTGATTGTAGTTTGCCTAATGCATGTGTAGTAAGTACATAAGGATGCATGCACCAAGCGAAATGGGCGTTTTGACGGCATAGTCACGTGAGACCAGAGCCCTCGGGTCTCACGTGGGCGGTGAAAAGAATGGGAGAAAAACTGTTAGGCGAGGAAGGGAAGAGCGCGTCATTGGGAGGGAACAAAAAAAGTCACTTTCTGCTTGAGTTTTTCATTGCCATAGACATAGACCAAAAAGTCCGTGACCAAGTACCTAATTGCTACCCCTCTTTCTCTACCTTACCCTACCTTACCTTAGCACCCCTCCTCCTTCAATTCCATTCAATTCGTCCACGGTGAGCTGTGGGCACCCGCCAAAACGTCTTTCACCCAATCCCCCTCCGTGTTTCTCTTTCTTTCTCTTCCCCTCCGTTTAGAACGATCCGCAGCTGGCTCTGCTTTCGCCTCGCGTCTCCAATCTCATAGCTGCCGTCCCCGCGTCACCCCTCCGTCTTCTTTTCCTCTCTTCTCCGTCCGGAGCTATTCCAGCAAGAAGAAGAAATCCACCAAGATGCCTCCCAAGAAAGCTGTTGTGCAAGAGAAGGTCCTTCTGGGTCGTCCAGGCAATAACCTGAAGAGCGGTATCGTATGTGAGCATTGACCCCACCGAACTATTTTTTTTTTTTTTCTTTTTTTTTTTTCCTTTTCGCCCACTTTCCCAGCCATGCCTATTTTTCCTTAACCCTATATAATCCCACTATCTTCCCCCCTGAAAAAAAATTTTGTTTTCTCTTTTCTTCTTCCACGCCACCACCATGTAGTATCCTGGGCAAAAGGAAACAAAAAAAAAAACAATTGTTCAACATGCATTAACCTTCCATAGGTCGGGTTGGCCAACGTCGGTAAATCAACGCTCTTCCAGGCGATCACCAAGTCCAACTTGGGTAACCCGGCAAACTTCCCCTATGCCACCATTGACCCCGAAGAGGCGCGTGTCATTGTCCCCGATGAGCGCTTCGACTGGTTGTGCGAACACTACAAGCCCAAGTCGCAGGTTCCTGCCAACCTGACGGTCTATGATATCGCCGGTCTGACTCGTGGTGCCTCCACCGGTGCCGGTCTCGGTAACGCGTTCTTGTCGCACATCCGTGCCGTCGATGCCATCTTCCAGGTCGTCCGTTGCTTCGATGATGCCGAGATCATCCACGTCGAGGGTGATGTCAACCCCACTCGGGATCTGAACATCATCAGCGAGGAGCTCCGGGTCAAGGATATTGAGTTCGTCGAGAAGGCTCTGGAGGGCTTGACGAAGCAGACCAAGCGTGGTGGTCAGTCTTTGGAGATGAAGAAGCTGCGTGAGGAAGAGGCCACTGTGGCCAAGGTCCTTCAGTACTTGCAGGATGGCAATGACATCCGCAAGGGCGACTGGAGTCCTAAGGAGGTATGTGACCTATAGTTTTCTTTTCACCTTTGCACCCACACCCACATTTCATGTGATGAATAAGAGCTTTGCTCGATATAACCCAGCTCGTCGAAGACCTCAATATATACCAACGCGAGGTCGTATGAGATCATGTCCTATCTGATATTTCTTGTCTTCCAAATACCTGTCACTGCCATGATTGTCTAGTGCTCAGTACTAATGACTTCCAGGTCGAGGTTATCAACCCCCTCCAGCTGCTCACTGCCAAGCCCGTTGTCTACCTGATCAACCTGAGTGAGCGTGACTACATTCGCCAGAAGAACAAGTATCTCCCCGAGGTCTTCAAGTGGATCCAGGAGAACTCCAAGGGTGACCCCGTGCTGCCCATCTCCGCCCCCTTCGAGGAGCGCCTGACCCGCTTCGAGAACGAGGCCGAGGCTCTCGAGGAGTGCAAGAAGCTGAACACCCAGTCCGGCCTGCCCAAGGTGATCACCACCATGCGCAAGGCCCTGAACCTGGCCAGCTTCTTCACCACTGGTGCCGACGAAGTCCGCCAGTGGACTATCCGTAAGGGTATCAAGGCCCCTGCCGCAGCAGGTGTCATTCATACCGGTATGTTTCTAATGAGTCACTCTTCCGTCTCCAGACAAGACGGCTAATACAGTACTATAGATTTCGAGAAGACTTTCATCCAGTGCATTGTCTACAACTACGCTGTCCTGCGGGAATACGGCGATGAAGCCCAAGTTAAGGCCGCCGGTAAGATTATGACCAAGGGTAAGGACTACGTCGTTGAGGACGGGGACATTATCTTGATCAAAGCTGGTGCCGCCCGTGGTTAAGCCGGTATCTTGAATTGTAGATGATATCAAATGAAAATGCCATTCAATTACGATCTAAAACTACGTCCATCATACTCTAGTAGTTCGTAAAAACAGTATAATAAAAGCACAAGAAATCATAAAAACACGTCCATACAAATAAATGAATTCCACACGTGACGTCCTAAGCCCTTCCCCGCGCGAGATCTTATCCTCTCCCCGCTAACCGCGCGCAGGTTGAGCTTCATCGAGAAACCAACCCATCAACCAAACCACCACGCCAAAATGTTCAAAAAAGAGTACGTACAATCTTTCGAATCAGACATACACCCCTTCCACAAACCTCTACCGAATAACTCTATCCCAATAAACACCGCGCAGGGTGAAACCAACCAAGCAAATCACGAAATACTCCTCAAGACCCATGAATGACCTCACCACCACCGACAAACTGAAAAAGAAAAAAGAAACCCAACGCACCAAAACCAAGCCCAATACACCCATATCCGCATTGAATAGCAATCCTTAAACGTGAAACACAAACTAACCAAGAAATGAACCGAAAATAGTATCCCCCCAAGCACCCGCTCAAAAGTCAAATCCTCCGTCCAGCGCGGCCTCCGCCAACGCTTCCTAGAAACCTACCCAGGCTTCGAACCCTACATCGACGAGATCCTCCCCAAGAAATCTCAGCTCGATGCCGTGAAACTGTTAGCTCCCTCCCCGAAATAACTCCCAACCCCCAATTCACAATCTCCTTTTTACAAAAAGCTAACATGACGGGGGGGTAAATTAAGCCCAGAAAGAACAACCCTCTACACAATCGCCAACACCCCCCTCTTCTACCAACCCCTCGAC
>MBFL02000498.1:0-21593 GCA_001696595.2 Aspergillus hancockii | reverse complement strand
GTCCCGCTAGCCCCCGTCGGCCCAACCATAACATACCACCCCCATCCCGCAGTCCCAGGCCTCGGTCTCGCCATGAACGTCCTCTCCCCCGCCGAGTGCAAGGCCATCATCGCAGCCGGAGAATCCGTCAATTTCCTCCCTGACGCGCCCCTCCGCGAAGACGGAGATATGAGCATCCTCGCCCACAACTTCTACTGGGTAGTCGACACCACATTCCACGACATGCTCTGGGCGCGGATCTCCCCGTACGTGCCGCCCTCGATCAATGGCCGCCTCGTCCGAGGCATCAATCGGCGCTTTCGGGTGTACCGGTACGTCCCCGGCGCCGAGTACAGATGCCACATTGACGGGGCGTGGCCGCCGTCCGGGATCCTCCCCGATGACACGTATGTGTACGACTCCTCGCCCGAGGACAAGAAGCAGAGCTCCATGTATACCTTCTTGCTCTACCTCAATGACGAGTTCGAGGGCGGAGAGACGACTTTCTTTTTGCCGGCTGCGCGGGAGGGAACCCTCAATGCGTACCCTGTGCGACCTGTGATGGGAGCCGTTGCGATCTTCCCGCATGGTGAGTCGAATGGCGCTTTGTTACATGAAGGGACGGGGGTAAGAAAGGGCGCCAAATATATTATTAGGACGGATGTAGAGTATGACGTTAAACCTTGCGAGGATTGATGAAGGTTTACGAATAATGTAGAACTTGACTTGGGCATCAAAAGGGCTTCTCATCCAATCTATTGCTCCCGATGCGACCGAGGCTTTCAGACCCTGACTACGCTTGGACAAAGTTAGATCATGACAGATATATCCGTATTTAGACACGGATGTTCTAAATATACTCTAGAGTTAACTATAGAGGTTCACGATATAGACCTCTTGTGAGTTGAAGCTAATACATACGACCATAGGGTGTAGAAACCAGGGCCAGTTATAAATCAATGCGGCCCGAAGACATCGTCTGATACAAACGGGATGCAATCAAGAGTGAATATTAAGGATTCAAGTTTTGGCCTTCATGCGCCCAACAGGATACAGGAGCACATATAGCCCAAAGGACTTTGGCAGCATTATGGGTATTCTTGTGAACCCGGGCAATCCCAAATGAATCACCGGACTGCAGGGGAGCCTACACTACAAAATATTAGAAAATTTGCACCTGTATCTCTAGTGCAAAGGTTATATTGAAGTAAGCGAAGTTAAAGAACAAAGCAAGTTATACGGACGTCTAATATACCTCCCTATACTTCAGGCAACTCAGCAGATCCCCTCCCATCAAGCAAACTACAGCTCAGGAACTGTGGACAACTCTGCTATCTCCTACGTTGGAAGAACG
This sequence comes from Aspergillus hancockii, assembly GCA_001696595.2. NCBI lineage: Eukaryota > Fungi > Ascomycota > Eurotiomycetes > Eurotiales > Aspergillaceae > Aspergillus > Aspergillus hancockii. The sequence continues at coordinate 20,260 of MBFL02000498.1, read as the reverse complement.
CCACAGATCCGAGAATTTGCCAACCCCAGATTACTTGGTGTCACCATTCAACGAACAGGTGACGTTGTCAGTGTGTAACTACACCAAAGACAAAGTACAGACCCCGTCTTCGGCACGTAGTGTAGCATCCCTGACTCTGGGACATATATATATCAGGTGTCCCAGTCCAGCCCGCGCTCCCACATTCCTATATAAGCTCGGATAGCTTCTCTCATAGGAAATCAAGCTTCTTCGTTCTTCATCTTCTTGTTTACAGACTTCCACGCTATTGTTCTCTGCAGTATTGACTATAGCCACAGCGAAGGTAGCGGTCTGAGAAATAGACTGTAGAGGATTACGGCGACGAGGTTTCCGATCGCTAAATCATAAGGGAAAAAAAAACTATCATACAAGAATTCGAAGATAGCCACCGGAAAAAAATGAAAAAGAAAACACCGAAAAAAGCACTCATACCTCTTTCCCAGAAACGTAAGGCCTAGCTGCCCCTGACTGAATCCATATGTCTTCTGCATGATGTAAGACTACTTTAATTATATACTTGTGAAACAGCCATATTTACTAATTTATCAAGGTGATAGTTACTTGACCTTTGGCCATGTTTAAGCTATATACTGGCTGGTTAGTCGTGAAAACCGGCTGCTGTATGTATTTTTTTTTCTTTTGGAATATTGTCTCAGACCTGTGTGGAGTATATCTGGGAAGGCTAACTAAACCTTTACGGAGTCGTCTTGGCTGGCATCCGCATCCGCCCGGTGCCTATTCTCCGAGTTATATCCGTAGTTTCCTCTCTGATCAGGAGGATCAGAGCTAAAAGATAGTTATATTAGACTAAATCCAGGAGAGCCTGCGTCCGCGAGACTATAGTTCCTTTCTGGTAGTGTGCAATGATCTGTGACAACCATGCTGAACTAAAATATGGCAACCCACACGCATTCTTGAGCCAGGCGAGGAGGTGTACTGAGACCTCGTCATTCTCCACGGTATACATTATTAGGCTTCTGCCAAGATTCGACCATGAAGCTTGGTTTGTTGGGGTACATATGCGGCATATTTATGCCGAACCGGACGCTTGATTCTTTGGAATCCCACCAATCCGGAACCCCGGTGGGAATGGGAGGGGAGGAAAGCGATTCCAGACGAGCGAGATTGGAGAGCAGGAAGAATTCCGAACCCCATAAGGCTCAAACGTTCGGGGTGTGTCCCAAAGGAGCCCCTGTCTCGGGGGGTTCGGGACCCAAATGAATTCCTGTTCTTTTCTCCTTGCCAAGCCTCTGTAAATTGAACTGACATCCTGGCATTTATTAAGCTTATATATCGCATGATTACTGTCTTAAACAGGATCTGCTGCTATTCGATTGATTAGATTGCCCTGGATGAGTAGGGATGCCAATTGGTGAAGGGCTCGGGTCCACTAGCCCTAAGAAAGCGTCTCCACCCGGTTAATGGCCGGCCAAATTGCCTTAAGCTTCTTAGCCACTTCAGATATACTAGTTTCTAATGCTCTGAAGAAACTCCACCGGTGGCACACTCGGCCGTTCCGGTCGATATCATTCCAATGCTATCATGGGTGGGTAAGACATGTCGACTGCCAGACTATAAAAACGGCGTGTCACCACGCTCTTTCGTTCCTCTATGAACAGCAAACTTTAGCCTGCCGATCTCTTCTCAGTAGTTTGCAAACATGGTCAAATCAATTTTAGCATCGGCTCTATTTGCCGCGACCGTGCTGGCCGCGAGCCGCATGACTGCGCCCGCCGGTGCGATTGTCGTTGCCAAGTCCGGTGGTGACTATAACACGGTATGCTAGGAGGTCGCGTACCCTTCAATATATGCTAATGAATAATTTTCGTGATTGAGTAGGTCAGCGCTGCCGTCAACGCCCTGAGCACCACCTCGACCTCGACGCAGACTATCTTCATCGAGGAGGGCACCTACGACGAACAGGTGTACATTCCGTCCTTGGCCGGTAAGCTGATCATCTACGGCCAGACCGAGGAGTATGCTACTGAACTCTATAATGTTCCCAAATCACCCCTATTCTAATAATTCAATACTAGTGACACCACCTACGCCGGCAACCTGGTCAACATCACCCACAACATCAAGCTGGCTGATGTTGCCAACGATGACGAGACGGGTTAGAACTCTCCAACCACCACGTATCCATATATACTTACAACCAACAGCAACCGTCCGCAACCACGCCCCCAACTCCGCCATCTACAATCTCAACGTTGCCAACACCATCGGCCAAGCCGGCCACCAGGCCCTAGCCGTAAGCGCCTACGGCAACGACCAGGGCTACTATGCCTGCCAGTTCACCGGATACCAGGGTACCCCCGCCCTTCCCTTTCCCGTAGTATCTTACGCAAACAACTACACGAAACAACACTAACTACTCCCAAATAGATACTCTCCTCGCGCAATCCGGAAACCAAATCTACGCCAAAACCCTCATCCAAGGCGCAGTGTAAGCCTCCCATTGCTTTCCCTTCCTCCCCAAACAAAAAGGAATCATGACCAACCATTCCCCAAAAAATTCAAACAGTGACTTCATCTTCGGCCAACACGCCCGCGCCTGGTTCCACGAATGCGACATCCGCGTCGTCAAAGGCCCAACCTCAGGCTACATCACCGCCAACGGCCGCAGCTCCGAAACCGACGAGTCCTACTACGTCATTCACAAGTCCTCCGTCGCAGCCGCTGAGGGCAACGATGTCCCCTCTGGCACATACTACCTCGGTATGTCTATGGTCTACCGATCCTACTCAAACCAACCCAACTTACGTTTCCCTCCACCGCACCGCACCGCAACCTACTAACAATGAATACTGAACAGGTCGTCCCTGGTCCAAATACGCCCGGGTCCTCTTCCAGAAAACCTCCATGACGAACGTGATCAAGGCTGCTGGGTGGAGCGAGTGGTCGACTTCGACGGCTAACACGGAGAATGTGACCTTCGCGGAGTATGGGAAAACGGGTGCTGGGGCGAAGGGGACGCGGGCTAGTTTCTCGGAGAAGTTCAGCGAGCCGGTTGCTATATCGACGATTTTGGGGGTTGATTGGAGGGACTGGGTTGATGTTCGTTATATTAACTAGATTTCGGATGTTGGAGGGAGGTGAATGTGGGATTTAGGATTTGGGGGTGAGTGTGGGTGGATAGAGGCTAGGTGTATATATTATGTGGTGTGGGAGGGATGGATGATATATTTCTGTATATAAATCATAGCTCGAGAGGTAATTGATCTAATTAGGTTTTAGAGCAATATATCCCATGAAGAATTACTATGGAAAAAGAAAGGGGCGTATAGCTCAATAACCTCCTGTTTCTAGGTTGCTGGTTTCTTATAATGAGTGTAAAATCTAAGTGATTGCCCTTGCCAGTCTTTTCTGGTCCAAAACTGGTTTTTCATTTCAATTTGTTTATAGTACTAAATAATACCGAGATGAGTATCTCTCAAACCCCCGATGGTCTAGTTGGATATGGCGCTCGGCTGTAATGGATAACATCTTTGTAACCGAGAGGTCGCCGGCTCGATTCCGGCTCGGGGGATAGGAGATATTTTTTGCCCCTTTTGTGGGGTGGGGGGTGGGTTTTTTTTCCCCACAAGATATTGTTTATTCACTGCTACTCTTACGACGTCTACTGGCCATGGTTTATGATTGTCTGCTCTTCCTGCGCTAATTTGTACTATTTTCAATTCATCACTACTTCACTCTCATATGTATAGTCATATCGTTTCTCACCATTGTATTTGGTTCTTGTCTTATCCCCATTCCACGCTGCCGCTCAGTGATGAAAATAAATTGCGAAACTTGCCGAGAGAATCACAGAGTGGTCGATCTCTAGGATCTGACTGAAGGGCCAGCGTTATATCTTTAGGGCCCTGTGCTACTCACCGACCTTGAGCCTCATCCCGCGTAAATCACGCGTTCTCGCTTGGATCAAAAGCGACGCCCACTATCCGCTTTGGTCCTACCATACGCCTGTATGAACAGCATTGTTCTCAACGAGGAGCGAGCCGTAGTCGCTGCGATAGCCCCAGGTGCCGCAGTCAGGTCCCAACAAGGCGTCTAATGGGCTGCATTTCTTGAAGGAAGCCGACCACGATGGCGCTACATGGAATATGAATCAGTATGTGTAGGAGCCAAACAGCCTCGGGTTGTATGTCTTGCCTTGGTCGGTTGCACCGGAGGATGCCAGATTCGAAATAGAAGATCCCGTGGTCCGTCGGTAAGCAGTGGTTGGCGTGCATTGCACAGTCTAGTTTCATGCCAACTCTTTCCCCAGAGGTGCCTGTAGCCTGTTAGTACGAAACCTTCCGACCTTGGGATCGAAGTAAAAGTGAGATTACCTTTTATCCACGCTTCCCTTCGATCATCGGACACGGATACGTTATTGTTACTGTCCGAAGCACACTAGTGGGATGGCTATGCTTTGGCCCCTTGGTTTGCTGACTACAGGTTGTAGGACATACTGCGAGGACACTCCGAGTGGACTGTTGCAGGTAATCGAGAATATCCCTAGCCTTGCCGTGAAGGAATCTGCTATAGTGATGGCTTTCATGTTCGTAGAAGGGGCTAAACTCCTTGACGTTAGCCGCAAGGAATTGTCTGGCGAAGCGCTCTTTCCGTTTCTCACCTACGGTGGGATCGGGGGCCCCGATACCGTTGACCAGGACGATGCTGGTAATAGTAAAGGGGACAATGATGAGCCAAGATGGTCAAAAAAGGAAAGGGCAGGGGGCCATCGAAATGATATTGACCATGGTTTCAATTAGTTAGTACAAGACAGCAATATCGTGCATCCAGTGCACACTGACGCTTGACAGATATGTGGTATATACCCAGTTTAATTTCTTTCTTTCTCGAATTGAGACCGAGGAATCCTCTACCTTTAGCCCTCTACTTGATCCAGCCAAAGAAATCCTTGTACGGTCAGATCTGGTAATTTAAACAGCAAAATACTGCTCTTGTGACTGCTCCAGATAGCACAATAGGCCGGGCGACGGGCTGTCTTAGGCACTGCATCACAAGTGACACAAGTTATAATAAGAATCGAAACCATGTCCGTCACACAACATTATGTAGGTTGACTGATAATGCAAAGCTGGAAAGGAAAGGACGTCCAGCATATGTGCTCGATCTTCCGATGGCTGAGGGAACGGCACGTCAAATCGATCCTGCAAGTGACCATGATAGACAACCAGGAACCGCCACACTCGGACCAAGCCATCCAAGCCTGCTTGAGGCAGCTGGATGTGCCAGTCTGGAACTGGTACAAGCCGGACCTCTGCTCCGAGGTGAATTTCAATGTTCCCCCTCGTGTCAGAGAAGTGACGCGCTACTCCTCTCGCAACAATGTAGTAGTAAGTCGGCTGGGCTCCCCAAACTTGAAAAGGTAGGTGTGACTCGATGCGGCATGACTCCTGAGGCCTGTGAAAATATCTAACCATCCCTTATGCCAATAGTTAGAAATAGTGCATATTCATGTCGAAGAGGTGAGTGATACAGTGGGAAAAAGGTGGTGCAGGATACATTTCTAACTGCTGCCACATGGGCCTTGAACGGCTACACCGACTTATAAGCAACATGAATGCGTTCAAAACTCAGTTGAAAAAGCACATGCCCAAGGTCAAAAAATTGTGTGGGCAACCAACCTGGAATCACGAGTCGCTCTTTACAAAAGCGAGGCGCTCAGAAACTAACGTTAGTGCGAGCCTTTCTACCTTCCTAACACAGAACAGATATGCTAACATTTCTCCGTTCCATCAATGATTCGAATTGGATGAGCTCCATGAAAATGTTTGCCGAATTCCTCAAGGCTGCGAAGCCTGATCCGCCGGTACAGCCGATCAAGATAGCGGTGATTGATGATGGGATTGATACTGCCCTGGATATCTTCACCAACAGGATCCTGGTGGGCGAGTTATTTTACCAACTGAGTGACGTGTCTGGCTACCGAAGAGCATACTACAGCCCGTCAGCGCCCCGTGGGTGTGGTGCAGTCTATCTACGAGGTATGTCCAGTGGTGAAGTTGTATATTGCTCAGCTTGAAGTCTTGCCGGGACGCGATGGTGGGCGGTCGTTCACCCCGGAGTCAGCGACAGAGGTGAGAACTAACGTGCCTGGTGCTCTGCTAGTTTACTGGTGCTTGGTCTCTCCGGATCCTTGACCGGTCATAAAACCTTCCTGCCTTGGGCAGGTTTATCTTTGGCCAGCTCTCGCTCCTTCTCACCTCCACGCGACATTCCTCGTCATTTTCAGTGCCCGGTCTCAGGGAAAGCTCACCCTCAGCATTCCCTTAAAACATGCCATCTATCAATCTCCTGGTGACCCTCAGCTTGCCGCTGGTAGGGGCGGGTTTATACGCCTTCCTTGTAATGTACCAACACCGCTCCCAGATCAATCGACTCCGCAAGCAGGGCGTAGTAAGTTCGGTATCCCGTAGAGTGGCAATGTCATTAATGTCACTAGCCCATGCCTGCAGGATGGAATTGGATAACCGGTCACCTTCTCGTACTTAACAAGTATGTTGAGCGCCTACCGCCCAACGCCAACGTCGCTCTGGCCACGGAGATCGCATTCGAATTCCCCGATACCGAGATCTTCCTCTTGGATATTTGGCCGGTCTATCAACACCTTGGTTTATTGCTCACTGAACTGCCTAGAAGCTGGTCAGTTTTATGGCACTCTACTTAACATGTCTGTCCACCAACGTTTACCCCGTATTATTGGCCCACAAGGCGGATTTGGCCCCATGAGCGGTTTACCCATGTAAGGTTGGATTCTGGAGCCCTAGTAGAGTAGCCCCGCTGCCCTAGGAGGTTGGGAACAGTTAGGGAGGTTGTAACATTAGTCAGCAATAATTGTACCGAAGCCCCTACATATTCTGAACAGTTGCTGTGCAGGAAGTAGGAGCAGTTGCCTGCAACTCGCTAAACAGCTGTATTGATTGGACCAGACCGGGCGGCTAAATATAGGTCGCGGCTCGGCCCAGTCCGTGTGAGCTACCCCAGTTCAGTTAATCCACCCCGCGCTTCATGAAATGCTTTGCGAGCATATCAAGCTATAGTCTAACGATGGTGGACCGTCTCGCCGTCTACATCGCAGCTGCAATTCTAACCCCACGCGAGGCCGAGATTCGCATCTTGATAGCACAAGGCGCTCAGGATGTGCGCGCCATCATGACCTCCCCCTCGTCCCCCGACGAGTTGCAGCGGAACGCGGCACGCGAGACCAAGACGCTCCCCGCCACTCGCAACCGCCAGGTAACCGGCATCCTGTGGTACCTCGTTGCGCTAGCAGTAGAGCGCAATCAGGGATTCGTGACGGGGGCCTTCGTATGCCGCGATCCAGACGGACGACTGTCTGCTTACTTCCGTGGAATCGGCACCCCGCGCATCAGCAGCCACCTGAAGCGCCATAGCGCGCCCGGCTGCACCGGTGGCATAGACTTACACCCCGACGATGAGTTACCACCGCTCGCCCATGGCCATCGACACCTCCTGTTCATTGCCATTGAAGGAGATAGGCGCCGCGGTACTTGTCTGTTCCTCAAACCCGAGCGCTACGGGGTCGCCGGCCTCCGGAATTTCACCCACCATGCCGCGCACTACGTCCGCTCGCTGGCGCGCCGACGCCGGTTTGGCGGCAATGAAGAGATAGGTATGCGCAAGGAGCGTATCCCCGATCGCGCTGTGCGCGACTTTAGAGAAGCTGTGGCCCATCTCCCGGACGGTCCAGAGGCGATCGCCGAAGTGGGCCGCTATTCCAAGGGCGACGGCATTGGGTGCATGCACGACTACTTGGTCAGGAAGCTCGCCGACGATAGGCTTCCTAGCTCTGTTCGTGCCCCGTTAGTGACCATGCTCTGCCGTTTGGAGTCGGAGTACGACTTTGTTGCGCTGCGGTTTGGGAATGAGGTATTCCTCGACCTCCCTAGCGATATCACAAGACCGCTTCCGCAGGCGCCCGACGTGCATGGTCCATCGCCGTCTTTATGGTGGCTGAGACCCACGTCAATGAAGGAAATTGATGAGGTGTCGTCTGGGAAACTAGAAATTACCGATGAAACATATGAGACTATTCAGAACTCTACTTGAGATGGGTTCTAACTTACTGCCTATCTTTATCTGAGAATCCGATGTAGGGGGCAGTGCAGCGAGTAACACTTTTCAGAAGCACTGGTGGATCCGCTGCTCAATATGGAAGATGCTATGTTAAACTCATCAGCGAGAAAGATGGCAGGACCATCTCAGACCAGGCTATGTCGCAGTAGATTTGATGGGGAGAAATCGGAGCTATTACAGTCGTCTGTCTACCTATTTATGCAAGTGCCTGTGCAGGTTTAGGTTTACGATTCGATGCAAGATTTAGGTCAGATACCCTCTTTAAGTATTTACAGGAGTCAGGTTTTTATACGAATAAAGGGCTCTTATGCACAATCAATGGAGCATCATCAATGCATGAAACCCAACCAACTATCTAAGGTCAGGACTTATCGTGACTTCCCACACTCCGAATTTATCCCCAGCTCATCAAACAAAGTCTCAACCTTTGCTGGAGCCTCCCGGTCATACTCATAAGTATGCTTGTCATGATACCACGCCTACTTATGTCAGCGAATCTGTACAAATAAAAAACCATCTTTAGTGCTTACCTTGGACAAAAGCCATAATATATCCAAAGTCAGATCCTCCCAGAGTAGAATTCGTATTTCTTGGGCCACTCCAATGCCCCCGATTTGGATGCGAAGACCTGGATAGTCCCACAGGCCAACCGCACATCCTTCCACCATTTCCAGGGAGGAACTGAAAAGTGCGCGTGGCAGTCCTTCATGTCAATATCGCCATCGCATCCTTTGCAGCTAACACGATTGTCTTGGGTAGTGAATTGCAACTCATTCCCAATAGACCCCGATCGAACTGTAATGGTCGTCTTCAGTGGGGACAGCATCGCAGCTAGCCCAAATGCACATCAAATACAGTTTGCCCACCAGCTTCTACCACCTTGGGACCGTGTCTCTTGTTGGTATACTCCGTAGGATTTCAAATTGTGACACTAGGTCGAACTCAGTCTACGGCAGACTTGTAGAAATACCTTCCTATGTTGTTTGTACATAATGCAGAATGTCGATTTATGCTGTCAAGCAAAGAATACCAGGATCCTCTCCATAATAGCAATCTACCCCCTCAGTCAGCCATATGCTCCTCATTAACTTCCGCACTAAACCTCGCAAACCGACTATTTTCCCTAAGCCTCTGACCATACTTCAGAAACACAAACGGCATCACACAGTAAACCGTCGCAACACCCGCAATAATACTTGTAGCGACATTTGACCCGAGCCCAGAATACATCTGATACGCAAATAAAGGCATGCACCCCGACGCAATAGCCCTGAGAAAAGCAACAACAGCCAATCCCGACGACGCATAGATAGTATACGAATCAGCAATATATCCAGTCAAGGTATACGAGAACTCATTTGCGGCGAAGCCAATCAGAGCAAGGCCGAACATGGAGGCGATCCAGTGCCTGTAGACGGTTGGCGGAACGGTCCAGGCGAAGACCCAGAGTCCTATAGCGAGCGCTGGGGCTGCGACTGCGAAACCGCCGATTTTGTCCTCTGGTTTTGGGGACTGGTTTTTCCGGCGTCGGGTGTTGACGACGTGGTGGTCCCAAAACCGGGCAAGGCCGCTGATGAGGACGCCGGGGAGTAGAGCGATGAAGGGGAGGGACGTGGCTCTTTGGCTCCAGCCGAACTGGCTGTACACTACCGTGAAGGATTCGGTGAATAGATACAGCATGCCCCATGCTGAGGCGTTCATTAGCGCGACGAGGATGATGATGGGTTCTGTGGTGCCGACACGCGCCGGCCGGAGGACGACGACGCTTAAGAGTTCTCGTTTGTTGTTTACGCGGTCTGGGTTGCGGACCTCTAGGTCGAGTTGTCCGACTTCAGCTTGGAGGTTGGCGAACTTTCGGGAAAGAAGTGTAGTGGATCGGCTTTCTCGGGTTATGAAGAGAAGGCAAAACACTATAGCGGTGGTGATAGCTGAGGAGTAATAAATCCATCGCCTGGTCATGGTTAGCACACATGAGAGGACACCTCCCTGTCGCTTAATCGAGAAACCCATAACATACCACCCTATACTGCTCACAATGTACGATCCATATATAGGACCAACACAGAGACCCACTGTAGTACTACAGTTCCACAACCAGATAAGCCACAGCCTCGTCCGACTAGCGTATAAGTCCTCAATGCTCCCCGCAAGCACAATGGACGGTACCGCAGAAGCGTATCCGGACGAGAACCGGCCAATGAACACACCTGCAGGCGAAGGCACCACGCCCACGAGCAAGGAGGATATGCTGTATACCGCCGCCGACAGCAAATAACACCCTTTTCGGCCGTGTGACTCGGAGAATGGGGGCATGATTAGCCCTCCAAGGGCCTGTCCTATACCATACATGAATTGGAATCCAGTCAAAGCCACTACCCGGCTCAAGCCATACTCTTCCATAGACTGCTCTGCGGCCGAGGCACCGGTCGTGCTGATGACAGTCGTGTAGAACTCCAGGAAGAAAACAACCAGCATATCAAATAGCTTACGCCACACTGACCAGTTCCGCGGGAAACTTCCATGCTCGGGGTTCCATTCTATAAACTTAGACCCCTTTTGCTGGAGCCCCCTGCCAGCAGTTTCATGGTTGAGACTAGCGTGCTCTTGTTTCTCTGAATCTTCACCCATGTTTTGTTGAATAAATCACTAAGTAGGCGAACCAGACAGACAGAGGGCAACTATTCAGCGCCATAGATGGAGATGCGTTGGAATGCCGTCATGCAACTTCAATATATATGATAGAAGCCTCATCGGGCCGCGTCCGACCACACATAGCGGCTCTTCGGTACGTCCCTGTTTGAGATCAGTATGATGACCAGGGTGCCAACTCTAGTGGGCCCAGTGACGGCAGTTCGAGAAGATCTCTTGATCTTCCTGGCTCAATACCGCTTGGCAAAATCTTATACTCTTTACCACTTCATATATTTTACCGCTTTTCGCGATCAAGATATACCAAAACAATCATTCAATATAGTCCTGCCGCTCGCTATTAGCAGAAGCACTCACCACTAGCAACATCAAAGCGTAGGACCCCAATGATGGTATACAAAGGTACAATGACATTATCCCATGGGCACGGCACGGCAACATGGTCCAGGACCCATTGAAAAGGGGGAAAGAAGTTCCGCGAATCATGGCTGAACAATTATGGAGCTAGATGCACGGAGATCTGTCGTCGTTGAGGAAATAATACGAACTGTGGTTCGACCCACTTGGCAGATCTTTACCACTCATTACGACCATCTCCAATCTTAACTCGGGATACTGACGTCAATTGGGAGCGTAAATATGACGTTGCATTGATTTTCTTGTCTTCCACTTTCTATCTATGCGTGTGTTGGGAAGCAATCCGATGGGTGAAGCGGATGGTAGCAGGGAATTCTCAGAGGATATACAACGCGTCAGGGCTCTCATAACGTCCGCGAAGTTATGAGCCTAGATTGCGGATTTTATGCCCTATAGCATGAGTTTGGTTTTATCGACAAGGAATTGACATCCAAATTGAAAATTGCTTTCGCCTACGCTGTGTTAGGAAAGAAATCTGCGTTTTAAATATTATTATTGTTTAAACGCTGTACTCCAGGTGTATTCTTCTAATCTCCTATATACTTTCTCTATGGCTTGCAATTGAAACAAAGCCTTAGAGTCTCATATGATCCCTACTCCGTCCAACCCAATCTTTCTGAGGGTCAAAGTCTAGGCCTCGAAATACCAGCCATGGGCGATCTCAGATTCGATTGATCCATGGGACGCAACCCAGGACCCTGACATAAGCTCCGCTTGACCATTGTCTTATAGGTAACACATTTCCCCTCTTCAATCACAGTGAGTTCCATCTTCCTCTCACAATTCCTGATATGTCAATGTACTTCACCAAACTCTACAGGGCCCACCAACGAATAGGAACATTACTCGTAAGAGAAATGGCGACAACCACACATTACGACGCCATCATTATCGGCTCAGGCCAAGGTGGCTCCCCGCTTGCCAAAGCATTCGCAGACGCAAAGAAGAAAACCGCGCTGATAGAAAAACAGCATATCGGCGGTTGTTGTATCAATGAAGGATGTACACCTACCAAGACAATGATCGCATCGGGGCGTGTCGCACATTTGGTTCGCAGGGGACCCGACTATGGAGTCCATATACTCGGCCAGAGCGGATCGAAGAATGAGTGTAGAGTCGAGATGAGCAAGGTTCGACAGCGGAAGCGCGATATTGTGACCTCTTTTCGGAGCGGAAGTGAAAAGAGACTAGAGGATGCAGGGGTGGATATTCTGATGGGGGTGGCCAGCTTTAAAGATGCAAGGACAGTCAGAGTAGCCATGAATGATGGGAGTGAGAGGGTCCTTGAGGGTGGTAAGATTGTCATTAATACTGGCTGTCGGCCGGCCCATCCGAAGCTTGATGGAATCCAGATGATAGGAAAGGAGAGAGTGCTGGACTCTACATCTATCCAGGAGCTTGGTGAGCTTCCGGGGCATCTGGTGGTCGTTGGGGGTGGATATATTGGAGTTGAATTCGGACAGCTCTTCCAGAGACTCGGAACGAAGGTGACAATTATCCACCGCGGAGAGCAATTGCTCCCTCGTGAGGATAAGGAGCTAGCGGATGAGTTGTTAGACATCCTGCGAGCTGAGGGAACGACAGTTCAGCTAGAAGCCACGATCGCCGAGATCACATCCGCCTCTGCAGAAGCGTTCAGTCTAACCGTCAAGACTAAAAATGCTAGTAATGTCATCACTGATGCTACGCATCTACTCTTCGCGGCCGGGAGAGTTCCGAATACAGATACCCTGAACCCCGGAGCGGCAGGAATTGCAACTGACGGACGAGGATATATCCAATGCAATGAGATCTTAGAGACCTCTATCCCTTCCATCTACGCCCTGGGTGATGTCAAGGGCCCTCCCGCTTTCACGCATATATCGTACGATGATTCCCGTATCCTCAAATCTTCGCTACTCTCGGACCCAGCTCCACGTCCATTACCTTCCACCAAAGACCGAATAGTGCCATATGTGGTGTATACAGACCCGCAGCTGGGTCACATTGGCCTGCACGAAAAAGAGGCCCGGGAGTGGTATCCGGAGAAGAGGATATTGACAGCGGTGATGCCTATGAGCTATGTTGCAAGGGCACTCGAAACAGACGAATCAAGGGGTATGATGAAAGCGGTTGTTGGTGCCGATGATGGGCAGATTCTCGGATTTAGTTGTCTCGGCACTGAGGGTGGGGAGCTGATGAGTATCGTAGAAGTCGCTATGATCGCAAAACTCCCATATCAGAAATTGCAGAATGCTATGTTTGCGCATCCGGCGTTTGCTGAAAGTCTCAATAACCTCTGGGGATTCTTGAGATAGTACTAATTGTTGTGACATGGTGATCATTCTGGCTATTTTATACTGGATCTTTGAGCTATTGATTGCCATTTTATGGATTTCGATCGATCGCTATCTCTGTTATGATGCGGTTTCATACTGTTGAATACTGCCAATAAAAGCTTGATTGTGGAATGACAGAATCGCTATGTGGACACTGGAATGCACAATATCATCCCTACATTCCATCCTTAGATCTATCTGTAGGGGGTTTCTTGATAGACCCTAATCCAACAGAGGATTGGGACGTTGCGTTTGCCTGACACTCGCCTTATATATGTCGTTACCACCCTACATATGCTACGTCAGTTCCTGGAGAGTATCAAACTTTGATCACCAACCTTTATCGACAATTTGGAGAGGGTCATAGCCCTCCAGCCCCTACTGCTGCAGTATTTTAGGCACTACTCAGGCTGCTAACTGACCCAAGATGCACGCTGGACGCGCTTATGTAGTCACTGGTGGGTTATCGGGAATTGGCCTTACTGTGGTGAAGAAGCTCCTCGGCATGCTAGCTACTGTTCATGCCATCGGCAGATCCCAGAAACCACCAACTATCAACTCAGACGACTGAAAGGCTTCATTTCTATCCCAATACCGACGTTCCCGCCCACCAAAAAGCCGCGGAGACGTTTCAATCAAACGTACAGCAGTCTCCTATTGTCAGTGGCCTCATAAACTGTGCGATATTGCGCCCCCTTGGAGCAAGATCGAGTCTGTCGACAACTTCAACAAGGCCATGGTGGTCTGTGGGCGGAACGTGGAATACGGCAAATGAATATTTTAGATATGTATTGAAGCGTTACCCAGATACTTGCAGCGACAGCCCGAAAAACACACCAATTCGAGAGAACGTTGGCAGCATTGTGAATATCGGACCCACGGCATCCTTGTTCGCAGCTCCTGGGGTTGCTTCCTACTGTGCAAGCAAGCATGCCGTTCTTGGCTTGACTCGCACTTGGGCAAAAGATTTTGCGAAAGGGGCGAGAGTCAACTGTGTTGCTCCTGCAGTTACCAACATCCCCTTGCTGCAGCCTCTACCTACCGAATTTGTCGAAGGATTTGCCAAATCCGTGGCGCTTGGAAGACTAGCTTGGCCGGAAGAAATAGCTGATACGGTTGCTTTCTTGTTGAGTGATCACGCCTCATTCATTACTGGGCAGGTTATTCCTGTGGATGGCGGATGTTCTTAATTTAGCCACGAAAAGCCATGCTTCTCTCGAAAGGGCATACAGAACACCACCTTGGTAAAAGAAGTTGAACCGAGTAGACACTGCGGCAATTGAATTAGCCTGGGTGGGGATGGAAAGCGTGTTTGCAATTACTTCGTACAATCTCGAGCAATATCTGTCTCCACAAGGGTATGAAAGGGTCTAAATCATTGGTTAGTGAAGCATATCATGGAACAGACCTGAGACGGAGCCCTCTTGGTTTCCACTTGTGGGTGTTTACATAACCTTTCCATCTTTGTAAGAAGCCATTCTGATATGTGTTTTGTGGTAACGACTTCGGATTTTTCGGTAGAAATGCTCGCTTCGCGAGAAATAGCATCACTTGAACAGATGACACCGTTCGGAGATCTAGCGGGCAGCCTTCCCTCTATCTCGGCTATGGAGACACTAAACTAGAGAGTTCAGTGGCCCTTACTAACATTCATCCGAAGTACTTCCACCTGAGCGAATCAAGAGATCGAGCCCCCAACTTTTCGGGCCCGTCCCTAAGCTAAGCTTTTAGTCAGGCCGTAGCGCGGAGGTCGGATTCATTTGTTAAGAGGCCTTCTAACCCTCCTTACTTTTCTTCGAATCGTGGTTCTTCCTTCGGTATCCTCGATTTTTGGCCTTCCTATACATTCCTTACGCAGATAGCGTTTCTCGCGACCAGATGGTTTTATACGATCCGCCGTTTGGTTTCCCCCTTCGCCGAAATGGCTCCTGTCTTGCCAGCGAAACAAGCTGCGGTAAAACTTGGGGCAACTTCCACGCTTGCTGCCCGGGCGATGCGGTCTGCCCTGGGGCTACACAATCGATTTTAAACAATGTATGCTGCCCGAAGGAATCAGACTGCACTGATCCGCTTATAGCCACCCCACACTGCGCCAATGAAACGGGGATTATGTTCAATCACACCGGCTACTTTTGCTGCTTACCGGGGCAGACGGGGTTCTGGACGGACAATCCTAAGAATGCCGTGGGCTGCTCAGATGGAGCTCCCACAGAACGCGGGGAATCAATCTTGAACACGAAGTCTCAGAGTCAGTAGTGGTCTTGTAAAGTGTAAATCAAGCTTGTGTCTGACAGGAGATTGAATATTCTAGGCTATGAGTCGACTCCTCCTGCAACCGCCACAACCCCGACCTCAACATCTTCGACATCAACAACCTCGATATCCGCCGCGACGACCACCTCGTCCGCCTCCGATTCGCCCACCGACTCTTCTTCCAGTAACCATGCCGGCGCCATTGCAGGAGGCGTCATCGGCGGTGTCGCAGGAGTCGCACTGATTGCTGCTCTGCTCTGGTGGTTTTTCATCCGTGGCCGACAACGATCTCAACCGTCGCCCCCTGGGGAAGGAGCTGCCCCGATTCCTAGCTCACCACAGCCCCCTGCAGAATTAGAAGCGCGAAAGGCTCTCATAGAGCTTGAAAGTCAGGCAGATCAGCCGGTCCATGAGTTACCGCCGGAACGATACTAAGCTGGTCTTTCTGCACCCACCGCATTAATACGAATGACGCCGATCGGTTATGCGCCTACAATAATTTATTTAATACTTATTCGAAAAACACCATGCACCCAATTTTCTTCTCAAAGCAACTTTCCTATGATAGTAAGAGGGACTTGAGTCACTCACGAGGGTCATCCTCGGATGTGCCGGCGGAAGGAAAGGGAGGCACGGCTGCCGCCGTCCAAACGTCTCGACTCGCAGAACGCTTTTTCTCACCAGAACACAAATCTCTTTAGCTTGCAAATTACCAGTCGATCGGCCTTCGACGCTCACTTGGCGAGAGGGAGAGTGGGGGCCAGTGTGTTCATTGGCCCCTTTCCGCAATCCTCCCCCACTATGGACCCAATATACCGACAATCCCAATCTCTTTAGCACAAACCCTAACTTCCCTTCAGTTCTCATTCAAGCTACCAAATGTGTTCGACGGGAAAATATCCTGATAGTATTGTTCTCTGACCAATTTTCTTGAGCACTTCGTCGACCTGCTGCATCTAATACCTGCAATATAAGAGACAATTTCTACCGGACCGTCCGCAAAAGCACCCAGAGAATTGTGAAGTCCTCAGTTCTAGATATAGAAAATGTTCTCCAACCTTTGCATGCGGTTCTTCATTACCCGGCCAAGTGGCATTTTGCTTCGGAAATTAGCTCTGCCATTGCCTTTTCATGCCGGAGCTCCGCTACGGAACGAAAAATATCGGCATTAGCTCGTGGGCCATGAAAGACGGCATCGTGTACGCGGTGCTTGGCGAAATCTCGAAAGCTTCCTGACGTCTTAGATCATTATGTTGGTCGCGTGAACCGACATAGAGGGTCTGAAGATCACAACGCGGATACAATGTTCGGTGGTTAATACTCGCCTTTTCGATCGAGTGAGCTCGCATTACGACTCCCTAACTCTGCGTATGTACATTGTATATATTCACTCACGGGATAGCTCACCATTGAGACATATTAGATAGAGGATCTATTTCTGGAAAAAAGTATGTAAATTAGAAGAGGTGGGTAGTACAAATCGAGAGACATCCGTGCACTCAAATAATGCTAGATCTCTAGCAGGTATTATAGTCCAGCAATAAGACTAGCACCTCTGAGATAGCTATCAAGAGCAACACTTTGTATTGACAATAACACCAACTGGCAATGCAAGATACTCCGATCCATGCTCGGATCCAGGGTGCTTACTCGCCTCTCACCGGGGTAGACGCCGCCGTGCTCATGCCCTCTGTTGCAGCCGAACTGGATCCGGCCGTATATTCAATGTGTATGTCTGTATGTTTTTATCTTTGACTCCGAAGATGAAAAGTAAGTGACTGACCAATGAGAAAATGTGATAGTTGATCTTGGCCGGTAAACCGGTACCCCAGAAAATTGCAGACCAATGGGCGGAGGGCCGAATGCTATACAATTTATACGGGCCAACAGAAGCATGTGCTCACTCTTTCCATTTATCTTAGTGTTGCATCGTCTAACTCCTTTGCAAGCAACCGTTGGAGCCTGTGTGTAACGTCTTGAGCTAGGGATCACCGTCAATATTTGTCCTCCACTTCCCACTGCGTGACTCTATATCCTGAAAGACGATCTGGAACTGCAGCCCCCAAATGTGGTTGGTCACATCTTCGTCGCGGGAACTCAGGTCAGTAGAGGATATCTCTACATACCTGAGGCAACTAAGCGCGAGTTTCTCATCGACACGTATAGTGCAAGATCTGCCGCGAAACGGATGTACCGAACCGGAGATCTAGGTTTTTGGGATGAGAAAGGCAACTTCCACTGCTATGTATGGCCGTAAAGATCGCCAGGTCAAGGTCCACGGATTTTGTATCAACCTAGATGGAATTGCCAACACAGCCACGAAGGTCATGGCGACGGTGCGCAAGGTAGTGGCGACGTTGGACAACCAGAAACGTATTGCTCTCTAGATCGAGCCCGCGGGGGTAAATAACCAGGAGCGGCGCGACAAGCTACAAGGTACACTCCCTTCTCAATCTTTGCCCAGGTTTATCATGTCACTCGATTCACTTCTACGGTCAACGAACGGCAAGATCGACATCAAGAGTCTGGAGACATGAAACATCATGTCATTGATATAAAACATCAGGAGGCGGAAGGAGATAGAGAGGAGAGCACGATGAGCCCACTACAACGCGAAATCTAAGAATGGCGGCAATTCCTTGGCCGACAACCGTCCAAAGCCGTGTCCAGTGTTGATCAATGTGTCCCACCTTGGAGGCGACTCGATCTCGCAGCTCACTCTGGCAGCCCGTCCACGATCCCTGTATCGTTTCCCCATCACCGTGCGGGATATCATCTGTAATCCGTTCCTAGGCGAGATGGCCGCCCTAATCGAGGAACGGCAGACTACAACCGTTGTTTCCTCCAGACTAAATCCCGGAAAAACACCACCTCCTTTGCAGCCTCTTGGTTTCACGCACCTGTCGTCTGCAGAAAGCGTATGGTGCATCACTATCTCGAGTCACACTCTCAGACGTCATTCAACGTCCCGTACATGGCCCGTCTATGTAATACTGTCGATATCCCAAAGACAGTTGCTTTATTAGACCTAGTACTAAATCGGCATCGGGTGCTACGGTCCCTCTACGTGGTGCGGGATGATCGCACGATTGAACGCATGATCCCGGAAGCGCCGATCATAGTAGCGACATTGAGCGAAGATGGCGAAGAGATAGATCCTAATGAGATCATCTGTCATCCGTTTGATCTCAGTTCACCTGACCATCTCGTGCGAGCAGTGGTTTCGTCCTCTGTGTTAGTGCTCAATATCTCCCACACGTTCGGCGACCTGACGACACTCAAGATAGTCCTGAAACAGATCACTGTAGCCTACAATGGATGCGAGCTATCGCCAATTGCCCAGGAATACTTCGACGTTACCCCGTGGACTCAAGTCCCGCCTCCCGGGAAACCTCGATTCTGGTCGTCCTACCTGAACGGCCTCGACCTCAATTGAAACCTGTTCAGCCGGTCCTATCAAGGCAGATCCACCGCACACGAAGTACCGCAGCATATGTTCCAGGATTTGTTCTCCCTTACGTCCACCCACGGTTTGACTCTGCACCAAGTAGGATTGGCTGTAAGTGGGGTGGTCTTGCATGTCTTCTGCGAAAGGGACGACATTCTTCTCGGCAGCCCACGCATGAACCGCCCCACGAACGCCGAGCGCGACGTAGTAGGATTATTCCTTGAGCCCCTTCCAGTCCGAGCGCGGGTAGACAATGACACGGGTGACGCTACTTCCCTCGAACTCCTCCATCAAGTGCGCGAGTCATCCCAGTCAGCGTTAGTCAGCTTCATGCCCTGGTTCGACAGCGTGGTGACCTTCCACGATGACCAGCCCGATTCTCGGAAAAAGATGGGGAAAGAAAAAGAGGAAGAGATACTCGCCATCGACGGATTTATCTCTGAGCCCGTTTGCGCACAGGAAGGGGCCAAATTCTCCCTACTGTTACAATGCCATGCGCTTCGTGATGGCCGTCTCGTGCTCCGTGTTGAGCACGATACGGATTATTTCTTTCCCCCTTGTTCTCCTAGTGTATGCATCATTTGCTGCTCGAGACTATGTTGCGCTTACTTGAACCTCGTCTTCGATACCGCGAGATCAAGAAGCACATTCATGAGGTGGTTGTTGCGGAATGTGAACAGTATAAGTGGGAGTTGGGGATATTCATCGTCCGGTTACCATGGCGCTTCAGGGGATTTGAACAGAGCCGGAAAAAAATTTGCAAATTCTCTCTTGCAATCTCTGTGAATCGAGGGGAAAAAGCCAAAAGTTATTGCCAGTTATCAACTTGGGACTTATCAAATGAAGCACAGCACGAATTAGCTGATCGAACGCTGATGTTGCGGATCGGCTCCCTCGTATTCAATAGGTGCTTCAGCATATTACTTTGTGCATGATTTCCACGAAAGATGGACTGTTCGATTGTATTCTATATAAACTTGTCCTAAATTAGGGCTTGTACATACGACCATAGGGTGTGGAAAACAGGGCTTCCCGTCCGCTC